>JAUMJM010000045.1:23215000-23223315 GCA_033558235.1 Neomorphus geoffroyi | reverse complement strand
CCCTAACCCTAACCCTAACCCTAACCCTAACCCTAACCCTAACCCTAACCCTAACCCTAACCCTAACCCTAACCCTAACCCTAACCCTAACCCTAACCCTAACCCTAACCCTAACCCTAACCCTAACCCTAACCCTAACCCTAACCCTAACCCTAACCCTAACCCTAACCCTAACCCTAACCCTAACCCTAACCCTAACCCTAACCCTAACCCTAACCCTAACCCTAACCCTAACCCTAACCCTAACCCTAACCCTAACCCTAACCCTAACCCTAACCCTAACCCTAACCCTAACCCTAACCCTAACCCTAACCTAACCCTAACCCTAACCCTAACCCTAACCCTAACCCTAACCCTAACCCTAACCCTAACCCTAACCCTAACCCTAACCCTAACCCTAACCCTAACCCTAACCCTAACCCTAACCCTAACCCTAACCCTAACCCTAACCCTAACCTAACCCTAACCCTAACCCTAACCCTACCCTAACCCTAACCCTAACCCTAACCCTAACCCTAACCCTAACCCTAACCCTAACCCTAACCTAACCCTAACCCTAACCCTAACCCTAACCCTAACCCTAACCCTAACCCTAACCCTAACCCTAACCCTAACCCTAACCCTAACCCTAACCCTAACCCTAACCCTAACCCTAACCCTAACCCTAACCCTAACCCTAACCCTAACCCTAACCCTAACCCTAACCCTAACCCTAACCCTAACCCTAACCCTAACCCTAACCCTAACCCTAACCCTAACCCTAACCTAACCCTAACCCTAACCCTAACCCTAACCCTAACCCTAACCCTAACCCTAACCCTAACCCTAACCCTAACCCTAACCCTAACCTAACCCTAACCCTAACCCTAACCCTAACCCTAACCCTAACCCTAACCCTAACCCTAACCCTAACCCTAACCCTAACCCTAACCCTAACCCTAACCCTAACCCTAACCCTAACCCTAACCCTAACCTAACCCTAACCCTAACCCTAACCCTAACCCTAACCCTAACCTAACCCTAACCCTAACCCTAACCCTAACCCTAACCCTAACCCTAACCCTAACCCTAACCCTAACCCTAACCCTAACCCTAACCCTAACCCTAACCCTAACCCTAACCCTAACCCTAACCCTAACCCTAACCCTAACCCTAACCCTAACCCTAACCCTAACCCTAACCCTAACCCTAACCCTAACCTAACCCTAACCCTAACCCTAACCCTAACCCTAACCCTAACCCTAACCCTAACCCTAACCCTAACCCTAACCCTAACCCTAACCCTAACCCTAACCTAACCCTAACCCTAACCCTAACCCTAACCCTAACCCTAACCCTAACCCTAACCCTAACCCTAACCCTAACCCTAACCCTAACCCTAACCCTAACCCTAACCCTAACCCTAACCCTAACCCTAACCCTAACCCTAACCCTAACCCTAACCCTAACCCTAACCCTAACCCTAACCCTAACCCTAACCCTAACCCTAACCCTAACCCTAACCCTAACCCTAACCCTAACCCTAACCCTAACCCTAACCCTAACCCTAACCCTAACCCTAACCCTAACCCTAACCCTAACCCTAACCCTAACCCTAACCCTAACCCTAACCCTAACCCTAACCCTAACCCTAACCCTAACCCTAACCCTAACCCTAACCCTAACCCTAACCCTAACCCTAACCCTAACCCTAACCCTAACCCTAACCCTAACCCTAACCCTAACCCTAACCCTAACCCTAACCCTAACCCTAACCCTAACCCTAACCCTAACCCTAACCCTAACCTAACCCTAACCCTAACCCTAACCCTAACCCTAACCCTAACCCTAACCCTAACCCTAACCCTAACCCTAACCCTAACCCTAACCCTAACCCTAACCCTAACCCTAACCCTAACCCTAACCCTAACCCTAACCCTAACCCTAACCCTAACCCTAACCCTAACCCTAACCCTAACCTAACCCTAACCCTAACCCTAACCCTAACCCTAACCCTAACCCTAACCCTAACCCTAACCCTAACCCTAACCCTAACCCTAACCCTAACCCTAACCCTAACCCTAACCCTAACCCTAACCCTAACCCTAACCCTAACCCTAACCTAACCCTAACCCTAACCCTAACCCTAACCCTAACCCTAACCCTAACCCTAACCTAACCCTAACCCTAACCCTAACCCTAACCCTAACCCTAACCCTAACCCTAACCCTAACCCTAACCCTAACCCTAACCCTAACCCTAACCCTAACCCTAACCCTAACCCTAACCCTAACCCTAACCCTAACCCTAACCCTAACCCTAACCCTAACCCTAACCCTAACCCTAACCCTAACCCTAACCCTAACCCTAACCCTAACCCTAACCCTAACCCTAACCCTAACCCTAACCCTAACCCTAACCCTAACCCTAACCCTAACCCTAACCCTAACCCTAACCCTAACCCTAACCCTAACCCTAACCCTAACCCTAACCCTAACCCTAACCCTAACCCTAACCCTAACCCTAACCCTAACCCTAACCCTAACCCTAACCCTAACCCTAACCCTAACCCTAACCCTAACCCTAACCCTAACCCTAACCCTAACCCTAACCCTAACCTAACCCTAACCCTAACCCTAACCCTAACCCTAACCCTAACCCTAACCCTAACCCTAACCCTAACCCTAACCCTAACCCTAACCCTAACCCTAACCCTAACCCTAACCCTAACCCTAACCCTAACCCTAACCCTAACCCTAACCCTAACCCTAACCCTAACCCTAACCCTAACCCTAACCCTAACCCTAACCCTAACCCTAACCCTAACCTAACCCTAACCCTAACCCTAACCCTAACCCTAACCCTAACCCTAACCCTAACCCTAACCCTAACCCTAACCCTAACCCTAACCCTAACCCTAACCCTAACCCTAACCCTAACCCTAACCCTAACCCTAACCCTAACCCTAACCCTAACCCTAACCCTAACCCTAACCCTAACCCTAACCCTAACCCTAACCCTAACCCTAACCCTAACCCTAACCCTAACCCTAACCCTAACCCTAACCCTAACCCTAACCCTAACCCTAACCTAACCCTAACCCTAACCCTAACCCTAACCCTAACCCTAACCCTAACCCTAACCCTAACCCTAACCCTAACCCTAACCCTAACCCTAACCCTAACCCTAACCCTAACCCTAACCCTAACCCTAACCCTAACCCTAACCCTAACCCTAACCCTAACCCTAACCCTAACCCTAACCCTAACCCTACCCTAACCCTAACCCTAACCCTAACCCTAACCCTAACCCTAACCCTAACCCTAACCCTAACCCTAACCCTAACCCTAACCCTAACCCTAACCCTAACCCTAACCCTAACCCTAACCCTAACCCTAACCCCTAACCCTAACCCTAACCCTAACCCTAACCCTAACCCTAACCCTAACCCTAACCCTAACCCTAACCCTAACCCTAACCCTAACCCTAACCCTAACCTAACCCTAACCCTAACCCTAACCCTAACCCTAACCCTAACCCTAACCCTAACCCTAACCCTAACCCTAACCCTAACCCTAACCCTAACCTAACCCTAACCCTAACCCTAACCCTAACCCTAACCCTAACCCTAACCTAACCCTAACCCTAACCCTAACCCTAACCCTAACCCTAACCCTAACCCTAACCTAACCCTAACCCTAACCCTAACCCTAACCCTAACCCTAACCCTAACCCTAACCCTAACCCTAACCCTAACCCCTAACCCTAACCCTAACCCTAACCCTAACCCTAACCCTAACCCTAACCCTAACCCTAACCCTAACCCTAACCCTAACCCTAACCCTAACCCTAACCCTAACCCTAACCCTAACCCTAACCCTAACCCTAACCCTAACCCTAACCTAACCTAACCCTAACCCTAACCCTAACCCTAACCCTAACCCTAACCCTAACCCTAACCCTAACCCTAACCCTAACCCTAACCCTAACCCTAACCCTAACCCTAACCCTAACCCTAACCCTAACCCTAACCCTAACCCTAACCCTAACCCTAACCCTAACCTAACCCTAACCCTAACCCTAACCTAACCCTAACCCTAACCCTAACCCTAACCCTAACCCTAACCCTAACCCTAACCCTAACCCTAACCCTAACCCTAACCCTAACCCTAACCCTAACCCTAACCCTAACCCTAACCCTAACCCTAACCCTAACCCTAACCCTAACCCTAACCCTAACCCTAACCCTAACCCTAACCCTAACCCTAACCCTAACCCTAACCCTAACCCTAACCCTAACCCTAACCCTAACCCTAACCCTAACCCTAACCCTAACCCTAACCCTAACCCTAACCCTAACCCTAACCCTAACCCTAACCTAACCCTAACCCTAACCCTAACCCTAACCCTAACCCTAACCCTAACCCTAACCCTAACCCTAACCTAACCCTAACCCTAACCCTAACCCTAACCCTAACCCTAACCCTAACCCTAACCCTAACCCTAACCCTAACCCTAACCCTAACCCTAACCCTAACCCTAACCCTAACCCTAACCCTAACCCTAACCCTAACCCTAACCCTAACCCTAACCCTAACCCTAACCCTAACCCTAACCCTAACCCTAACCCTAACCCTAACCCTAACCCTAACCCTAACCCTAACCCTAACCCTAACCCTAACCCTAACCCTAACCCTAACCCTAACCCTAACCCTAACCCTAACCCTAACCCTAACCCTAACCCTAACCCTAACCCTAACCCTAACCCTAACCCTAACCCTAACCCTAACCCTAACCCTAACCCTAACCCTAACCCTAACCCTAACCCTAACCCTAACCCTAACCCTAACCCTAACCCTAACCCTAACCTAACCCTAACCCTAACCCTAACCCTAACCCTAACCCTAACCCTAACCCTAACCCTAACCCTAACCCTAACCCTAACCCTAACCCTAACCCTAACCCTAACCCTAACCCTAACCCTAACCCTAACCCTAACCCTAACCCTAACCCTAACCCTAACCCTAACCCTAACCCTAACCCTAACCCTAACCCTAACCCTAACCTAACCCTAACCCTAACCCTAACCCTAACCCTAACCTACCCTAACCCTAACCCTAACCCTAACCCTAACCCTAACCCTAACCCTAACCTAACCCTAACCCTAACCCTAACCCTAACCCTAACCCTAACCCTAACCCTAACCCTAACCCTAACCCTAACCCTAACCCTAACCCTAACCCTAACCCTAACCCTAACCCTAACCCTAACCCTAACCCTAACCCTAACCCTAACCCTAACCCTAACCCTAACCCTAACCTAACCCTAACCCTAACCCTAACCCTAACCCTAACCCTAACCCTAACCCTAACCCTAACCCTAACCCTAACCCTAACCCTAACCCTAACCCTAACCCTAACCCTAACCCTAACCCTAACCCTAACCCTAACCCTAACCCTAACCCTAACCCTAACCCTAACCCTAACCTAACCCTAACCCTAACCCTAACCCTAACCCTAACCCTAACCCTAACCCTAACCCTAACCCTAACCCTAACCCTAACCCTAACCCTAACCCTAACCCTAACCCTAACCCTAACCCTAACCCTAACCCTAACCCTAACCCTAACCCTAACCCTAACCCTAACCCTAACCCTAACCCTAACCCTAACCCTAACCCTAACCCTAACCCTAACCCTAACCCTACCCTAACCCTAACCCTAACCCTAACCCTAACCCTAACCCTAACCCTAACCCTAACCCTAACCCTAACCCTAACCCTAACCCTAACCCTAACCCTAACCCTAACCCTAACCCTAACCCTAACCCTAACCCTAACCCTAACCCTAACCCTAACCTAACCCTAACCCTAACCCTAACCCTAACCCTAACCCTAACCCTAACCCTAACCCTAACCCTAACCCTAACCCTAACCCTAACCCTAACCCTAACCCTAACCCTAACCCTAACCCTAACCCTAACCCTAACCCTAACCCTAACCCTAACCCTAACCCTAACCCTAACCCTAACCTAACCCTAACCCTAACCCTAACCCTAACCCTAACCCTAACCCTAACCCTAACCCTAACCCTAACCCTAACCCTAACCCTAACCCTAACCCTAACCCTAACCCTAACCCTAACCCTAACCCTAACCCTAACCCTAACCCTAACCCTAACCCTAACCCTAACCCTAACCCTAACCCTAACCCTAACCCTAACCCTAACCCTAACCCTAACCCTAACCCTAACCCTAACCCTAACCCTAACCCTAACCCTAACCCTAACCCTAACCCTAACCCTAACCCTAACCCTAACCCTAACCCTAACCCTAACCCTAACCCTAACCCTAACCCTAACCCTAACCCTAACCCTAACCCTAACCCTAACCCTAACCCTAACCCTAACCCTAACCCTAACCCTAACCCTAACCCTAACCCTAACCCTAACCCTAACCCTAACCCTAACCCTAACCCTAACCCTAACCCTAACCCTAACCCTAACCCTAACCCTAACCCTAACCCTAACCCTAACCCTAACCTAACCCTAACCCTAACCCTAACCCCCTAACCCTAACCCTAACCCTAACCCTAACCCTAACCCTAACCCTAACCCTAACCCTAACCCTAACCCTAACCCTAACCCTAACCCTAACCCTAACCCTAACCCTAACCCTAACCCTAACCCTAACCCTAACCCTAACCCTAACCCTAACCCTAACCCTAACCCTAACCCTAACCCTAACCCTAACCCTAACCCTAACCCTAACCCTAACCCTAACCCTAACCCTAACCCTAACCTAACCCTAACCCTAACCCTAACCCTAACCCTAACCCTAACCTAACCCTAACCCTAACCCTAACCCTAACCCTAACCCTAACCCTAACCCTAACCCTAACCCTAACCCTAACCCTAACCCTAACCCTAACCCTAACCCTAACCCTAACCCTAACCCTAACCCTAACCCTAACCCTAACCCTAACCCTAACCCTAACCCTAACCCTAACCCTAACCCTAACCCTAACCCTAACCCTAACCCTAACCCTAACCCTAACCCTAACCCTAACCCTAACCCTAACCCTAACCCTAACCCTAACCCTAACCCTAACCCTAACCCTAACCCTAACCCTAACCCTAACCCTAACCCTAACCCTAACCCTAACCCTAACCCTAACCCTAACCCTAACCCTAACCCTAACCCTAACCCTAACCCTAACCCTAACCCTAACCCTAACCCTAACCCTAACCCTAACCCTAACCCTAACCCTAACCCTAACCCTAACCCTAACCCTAACCCTAACCCTAACCCTAACCCTAACCCTAACCCTAACCCTAACCCTAACCCTAACCCTAACCCTAACCCTAACCCTAACCCTAACCCTAACCCTAACCCTAACCCTAACCCTAACCCTAACCCTAACCCTAACCCTAACCTAACCCTAACCCTAACCCTAACCTAACCCTAACCCTAACCCTAACCCTAACCCTAACCCTAACCCTAACCCTAACCCTAACCCTAACCCTAACCCTAACCCTAACCCTAACCCTAACCCTAACCCTAACCCTAACCCTAACCCTAACCCTAACCCTAACCCTAACCCTAACCCTAAACCCTAACCCTAACCTAACCCTAACCCTAACCCTAACCCTAACCCTAACCCTAACCCTAACCCTAACCCTAACCCTAACCCTAACCCTAACCCTAACCAACCCTAACCCTAACCCTAACCCTAACCCTAACCCTAACCCTAACCCTAACCCTAACCCTAACCCTAACCCTAACCCTAACCCTAACCCTAACCCTAACCCTAACCCTAACCCTAACCCTAACCCTAACCCTAACCCTAACCCTAACCCTAACCCTAACCCTAACCCTAACCCTAACCCTAACCCTAACCCTAACCCTAACCCTAACCCTAACCCTAACCTAACCCTAACCCTAACCCTAACCCTAACCCTAACCCTAACCCTAACCCTAACCCTAACCCTAACCCTAACCCTAACCCTAACCCTAACCCTAACCCTAACCCTAACCCTAACCCTAACCCTAACCCTAACCCTAACCCTAACCCTAACCCTAACCTAACCCTAACCCTAACCCTAACCCTAACCCTAACCCTAACCCTAACCCTAACCCTAACCCTACCCTAACCCTAACCCTAACCCTAACCCTAACCCTAACCCTAACCCTAACCTAACCCTAACCCTAACCCTAACCCTAACCCTAACCCTAACCTAACCCTAACCCTAACCCTAACCCTAACCTAACCCTAACCCTAACCCTAACCTAACCCTAACCCTAACCCTAACCCTAACCCTAACCCTAACCCTAACCCTA